>JAXIVH010000045.1:1069468-1106968 GCA_036785325.1 Urophycis tenuis | reverse complement strand
ATTGGATGAACCAGAGGAGTCTCATCCTGGCTGTCGCTCCACCCTTTTATCTCGTTCTCTTTCTTTCACTCTTTCTGTCTTTCTCTTTCTTTCACTCTTTCTGTCTTTCTACTTCTTTCACTCTTTCTCTGTCTCTGTCTTTCTCTCTCTTTCTCTCTTCCCCTCTCTCTCTTACCTTCTCCTTGCTGATTGTCCTGTTGTGGTGGAAAGCAGCAGGAATGGAATAAGAAAGAAATAATTTTCTTTGAAAGGTAGGAGAGATAGGCATCAGTTGCTTGTGCCAGCTAGCCTTTAGTTGGCTACTAGACTTTGTCATTTCATTAACAAAAAACATCATCTAGTTTGGTTGAAAGATGGGTTTCTATGCAAACAAGGAAAAAACCAATATACACAATGCCCGCCAAGGCCTGGTCACTACTAAGTGCTCCACATGGCGGTTACTGTATGATGACAAAACAATACTACCTTGATGGTCAGCCTTGTCCCAACGTGAGAGAGTTGAACCAGACCTGCATCACACTTTGTGTTTGTGCTTCTGTGTGTGTGTGTGTGTGTGTGTGTGTGTGAGAGTGTGTACATGTGTGCATATGAAGTGCATTTGTGTGTGTGTGCATGTGTGTGTGTGTGTGTGTGTGTGTGTGTGTGTATGTGTGCATGTCAGTTAGAAGGTATTGAGCACTTAACTTCCATTAAGGGTCTCACTGGTAGAGTTTGAGACAGAAGAGGGAAGGGGGAGAGAGTGAAAGAGATAGAGAAAGGGGGATGAAGAGCTCTGTGGGGTTTGTGTTAAATGACAGAGATGGATGGATGTGGTTTTCCTCTAGAAATATGAGAGAGGAGAGAGAGAGAGAGAGTCTCTTCTCCTGTCTCCTCTCTCCCCCTCCTATCCCATATCCTCTCCTCTCCTCTCTCCCCTATCCTCCCCTCTCTCACATCCTGTCTCTCCTCCTATCCTCTCTACTGCCTCTCTTCTCCTCTCTCCCCCCTTACCTCTCCTCTCTCATCTACTCTATCCTCTTCTCTCATCTGTTTCCTTTCCTCTCTCGTCTCCTC
This sequence comes from Urophycis tenuis, assembly GCA_036785325.1. Classification (NCBI taxonomy): domain Eukaryota; kingdom Metazoa; phylum Chordata; class Actinopteri; order Gadiformes; family Phycidae; genus Urophycis; species Urophycis tenuis. The sequence goes on along the minus strand of JAXIVH010000045.1, from coordinate 1,105,915 downwards.
TCCTCTCATCTATGTGGTTAGGCCAGTGGTCAGATAATCGTGGAACAGCTGTTGCTAGGAAACAGAAGGGCTTCACCTGTCCCCTTCTGTAGCCATTTATACTCTCAGATGTGACAGAGAGACAGAGGGAGAGAGCGCACGTGAGAGAGACAGAGAGAGAGAGAGAGAGAGAGCGAGAGAGAGAGAGAGAGAGAGAGAGAGAGACAACGGACATGTGTACTTATTTGTATTATGCCAATGCAGCTATGCTATCTCTTTTCACAGCGTCCTTCAGGAGTGATCACATCAGGGCGTCTGATGTCCTGCCCATCTTAAAGGAGAAAGTAGCCTTTGTGTCAGGTAAGTAACTAGGGAATAGAACTGCCAACCATGCAGTGTTAGTGCCTTGCTCTACCTACTGAGCTACACAGGGAATAGAACTCCCAACCATGCAGTGTTAGTGCCTTGCTCTACCTACTGAGCTACTCAGGAAATAGAACTCCCAACCATGCAGTGTTAGTGCCTTGCTCTACCTACTGAGCTACACAGGGAATAGAACTCCCAACCATGCAGTGTTAGTGCCTTGCTCTACCTACTGAGCTACTCAGGGAATAGAACTCCCAACCATGCAGTGTTAGTGCCTTGCTCTACCTACTGAGCTACTCAGGGAATAGAACTCCCAACCATGCAGTGTTAGTGCCTTGCTCTACCTACTGAGCTACTCAGGGAATAGAACCCCTAACCCATGCAGTGTTAGTGCCTTGCTCTACCTACTGAGCTACTCAGGGAATAGAACCCCTAACCCATCAGTGTTAGTGCCTTGCTCTACCTACTGAGCTACTCAGGGAATAGAACTCCCAACCATGCAGTGTTAGTGCCTTGCTCTACCTACTGAGCTACTCAGGGAATAGAACCCCTAACCCATCAGTGTTAGTGCCTTGCTCTACCTACTGAGCTACTCAGGGAATAGAACTCCCAACCATGCAGTGTTAGTGCCTTGCTCTACCTACTGAGCTACTCAGGGAATAGAACCCCTAACCCATCAGTGTTAGTGCATTGCTCTCCATATTGAGCTGCATAAGGGATAGAGCACTTAACCCTGGTAGTGTTAGTACCTTTCTTTACCTACTAAGGTTTCTATGTCTGTCTCTATTTCTGTATAAAGATAAAAGGAACAGAAATCTGCATGTCCGTAACCATGATAATGTCTGATCCATTAGAAATCTGAATGAACAAGTGTGCATGTGCGTGTTTGTGTGTGCTTGTGTGAGTGTAGGGGGGAGGGATAAGAGAGGCGGCCCAATCCTGACTTTCCCCGCCAGAAGTAACCATGACAGGATCAAACATGAGGAGCTGAAGAGATTGGTTACCTACCTTTCAACTGTACCCAGGTACACACACACGCACGCACACACGCACACACACACACACACACACACACACACACACACACACACACACACACACACACATGCGCACACACATGCGCGCGCACACACACACACACAAACACACACACACACACACACACACACACACACACACACACACACACACACGCAATGTGTCTATGCTCTTGTGTTGCTTGCTTGTTGCTTTTCAATGTGCTAAATTGTTTCTATTTTAGTTCTTTATAATTGGCTTTAATGTGGGCTTGTTGTCATACTAAGTCTTTAGATGTAGCTAATGAATGCAGAAAACTAGGCTAAATACTTGGCTAGACATTAGGCAGCTGGTCTATGGAGCGTCTCCCTGTGAAGAATCAAGCACTCCTCTATTCTCCTTAGTCACTCATAGAGGATTTGATTCACATATCTCTGAGTGGTGGTGTTGTACCAAAGCTCTCTGTTATGCTGTAACACTGTGGTGGTCAGGAGATCCAAAACAATCTCACAATTACGATTATGCTACAAGCAAACACACCACTTTCTCCCGAACATAGAACAGTTATGACTAGATTGAAGATATGATATTAATGGAAATCTATCACAGTCTGCTATTTTCTAATACCAGAGAGGACAGATGGACTGATGATATCAATTGACATTTATTTAGATGTTTTCAAATGTTTGGCAGCATACATACGAAGCAGTACTCAGAAGATAGTTTAACAGACTCTATCACATATCACACAGTATGTGTTTGTGTTATGTGTGTATATATAATGTGTGTGTGTGTGTGTCCTCAGTGAGGATGTGTGTAAGCGTGGCTTCACGGTCATCATTGACATGCGGGGCTCTCGTTGGGAGCTGATCAAGCCACTCCTGAAGACGCTCCAGGAGGCATGCTCTCAGATCTGCGTCGCCCTCATCATCAAACCGGACAACTTCTGGCAGAAACAGAAGACGAACTTCGGCAGCTCAAAGTTCTCCTTCGAGGTGACCTTCTCTCTCGCTGACTCTCCCTCCCTCTTTCACTTCTTACTGATTTACTGAGGTCTTTAGGTCTCTCTCTCTCTATCTCTTCTAACTATTCTTCTTACTGATAACTGAGATCCCTCTCTTTCTCTCTCTCTCTCTCTCTCTCTCTCTCTCTCTCTCTCTCTCTCTCTCTCTCGCTCTCTCTCTCTCTCTCTCTCTTTCCTCCTCTCTCTTCTTACTCGCAACTGAGGTCTCTCTCTCTCTCTCTCTCTCTCTCTCTGGCTACTGTGGTGTCTCTTGCGTTTCTTTTTTTCACAGAACAGAACCAAACAATGGCCCATGTGTGCTATTACATAGCATACAGGGGTTCTGGTTTCAGAGGCATGGCGTCTTCTGTACCCAATAACATATGTATCATTTCCAAACAAGGAAGGCGGGTGAAGTGGGGAGTGTTAAGGTGCTTGGCAAGTTGCTATGCATCATATACAACATGTTGATGTAATGTTACAACATGCTGCTATGCATCATATACAACATGTTGATGTAATGTTACAACATGCTGCTATGCATGATATTCAACATGTTGATGTAATGTTACAACATGCTGCTATGCATCATATACAACATGTTGATGTAATGTTACAACATGCTGCTATGCATCATATACAACATGTTGATGTAATGTTACAACATGCTGCTGTGCATCATATACAACATGTTGATGTAATGTTACAACATGCTGCTGTGCATCATATACAACATGTTGATGTAATGTTACAACATGCTGCTGTGCATGATATTCAACATGTTTATGTTACATTACAATGGCACATTTATGTTTGACATGTTTGTGCGATCACAAATACATTGCAGGAGAGTGAAGTGAGGCAAATCTCTCTCACTCTCTATCTCTCTATATCTCTATATCACTCTCTATCTCTCTATATATCTCTATATCTCTCTATCTCTCTCTATTTCTCTATATCTCTCTATATCACTCTCTATCTCTCTATATCACTCTCTATCTCTCTATATCTCTCTATATCACTCTCTATCTCTCTATATCACTCTCTATATCACCCTCTATCTCTCTATATCTCTCTATATCACTCTCTATCTCTCTATATCTCTCTATATCACTCTCTATCTCTCTATATCACTCTCTATCTCTCTATATCTCTCTATATCTCTCTCTATCTCTCTCTATCTCTCTATATCTCTCTATATATCTCTCTATCTCTCTCTATCTCTCTCTATCTCTCTATATCTATCTATATCTCTCTCTATCTCTCTATATCTCTCTCTATATCTCTATATCTCTCTATCTCTCTGAATCTCTCTCTATCTCTCTCTATCTCTCTATATCTCTCTCTATCTCTCTATATCTCTCTATATCTCTCTCTATCTCTCTCTATCTCTCTATATCTCTCTCTCTCACTCTCTATCTCTCTCTATATCTCTCTCTATATCTCTCTCTATCTCTCTATATCTCTCTATATCTCTCTATCTCTCTCTATCTCTCTCTCTCACTCTCTCTCTCTCTCTATATCTCTCCCTATCTCTCTCTATCTCTATATCTCTCTATCTCTCTCTATCTCTCGTCTCTGTTCTTACTGGTTACAGAGGTCTCTCCAACTAGCTCTCTATCTGAATGGAGGTCTCTCTCTATCTGAATGGAGGTCTCTCTCTATCTGAATGGAGGTCTCTCTCTATCTGAATGGAGGTCTCTCTCTATCTGAATCTCTTTTAAATGGTTCCCAACATCGCTCGCTCTATCTCCACCTTTCTCTTGCTAGCCTTTAGCCTGTGGTTAGCATTAGCGGGTACTTTGTGTTCCAGACCAGCCTGGTGTCGGTAGAGGGGCTAGCTAAGCTAGTAGACCCATCCCAGCTGACAGAGGACTTTGAAGGCTCCCTGGACTACAACCACGAGGAGTGGATGGACCTCCGAGTGTCCCTGGAGGAGTTCATCTGTAGCGCTGCCCACCTGCTGACCCGGCTGGAGGAGCTACAGGTAGAAACACACTGATAACACACACTGATAACACTCATACACTAACACACACACTAACACATGTCATACACTAACACACACTGATAACACTCATAAAACACACACACTAACACACACTGATACACATTATCACACACTAATAACACACACTGATACACATTACACTAATAACACACACTGATACACATTATCACACACTGATACACACTAACACACACTGATGCACATTATCACACACTGATACACATTATCATACACTGATACACATTATCACACACTACACACACACTAACACATTATTACACACTAACACACACTGATACACAAACACTAACACATGTCATACACTAACACACACTGATAACACACACACTGTACACACTACACTAACACATATCATACACTAACACACACTGATAACACTAACACACACTGATACACACACACTAACACATATCATACACATTACACTAATAAGACACACTGATACACATTATCACACACTGATACACACTAACACACACTGATACACATTATCACACACTAATAACACACACTGATACACATTACACTAATAACACACACTGATACACATTATCACACACTGATACACACTAACACACACTGATACACATTATCACACACTAATAACACACACTGATACACATTACACTAATAACACACACTGATACACATTATCACACACTGATACACACTAACACATACTGATACACATTATCACACACTAATAACACACACTGATACACATTACACTAATAACACACACTGATACACATTATCACACACTGATACACATTATCACACACTGATACACATTACACTAATAACACACACTGATACACATTATCACACACTGATACACACTAACACACACTGATGCACATTATCACACACTGATACACATTATCATACACTGATACACATTATCACACACTACACACACACTAACACATTATCACACACTCATAACACACACACACTGATACACATTATCACACACTCATAATACACACACACACTAACACATATCATACACTAACACACACTGATACACATTACACTAATAACACACACTGATACTCACTAACACATATCATACACTAACACACACTGATACACATTATCACACACTAATAACACACACTGATACACATTATCACACACTAATAACACACACTGATGCACATTATCACACACTAACACACACTGATACACATTATCACACACTACACACACACTAACACATATCATACACTGACTCAGAATACACACGTGATGAAAACACACGATAATAGACACATGCCGCTCACCTGCTTGCTATACGAGAGGAGCTTCAAGTATAATAATAATAATACACTCAGAAAGACAGACAGTTGTAATACCGACAGACAGACAGACAGACAGACAGAAATACTTGATCCCTGAATAATGATCCCTGAGGGAAATTGCATAACACAGACATAACACAGACATTACGTGTGTATGTGTGTGTGTGTGTGTGTGTGTATGTGTGTGTGTGTGTGTGTGTGTGTGTGTGTGTGTGTGTGTGTGTGTGTGTGTGTGTTTGTGTGTGTGTGTGTGTGTGTGTGTGTGTGTGTGTGTGTGTTTGTGTGTGTGTGTCTGTCTGTGTGTGTGTGTGTGTGTGTGTGTGTGTGTGTGTGTGTTTGTGTGTGTGTGTGTGTGTGTGTGTGTGTGTGTGTGTGTGTGTGTGTGTGTTTGTGTGTGTTTGTGTGTGTGTTGTGTGTGTGTGTGTGTGTGTGTGTGTTTGTGTGTGTCTGTGTGTGTGTGTGGTTTTGGGTAGGAGCTCCTGTCTAAGAAGGACTTCCCACTGGACGTTGAAGGATCTCGGCGACTCATGGAGGATCACACCCAGCTCAGGAAGAAGGTACATATTACTTGTATGAGGAGATGAGAGAAAGGAGATAACAGTGTTATACGAGTAGCTTATAATTGAGGAAATCTAATCTAATGCTATACAGTTCTCTCCTCTCCTGTCTCCTCCTCCCCTCACCTGTCCTCTGTCCTTCACTCTCCCCTCCTGCTCTCTCCCCTCCTCTCTCCTCTCCTCCTCTATCTCCCCTCCCATTTCCTCCTCTCTCCTCTCCTCCTCTCCTCAGGTGCTGAAGGCTCCTGTGGAGGAGTTGGACCAGGAGGGTCAGCGTCTGCTCCAATGTATCCGCTCCAGTGATGGCTTCTCTGGAAGAAACTGCATATCTGGCTCAGCTGACTTCCAGAGCCTGGTGCCCAAGGTACCTCTGTCTTCAGTTCATTAATACACAGGACAAGATGTTACTGGAACTACCAAGCTTCCTCCTTAGCCATAGCCACTCGCTCGCCCTCAGCCACTGCTTGCATTTTGCAGAAATGAGTGTTAATCAGCTGTATGCTTTTGTTTGTTGATAATCCTTGTGTTTTCTGTGTTTCTCTGGGATTATAGTAAATTTATTTCAATTGATTAAAGTAATGAAAGCAAACAATGGAAGCTTAAAGTTGATTTCGCTGATATGTTTATCATATCTGATTCTGTTCAGCCCCAATCTAATATCCTGCTTCACACAACAATAGGAGATATTTTGGTACCAACAGTATAATATAAGTCTGGAAATATGAGCTGGACATGGTATGGTATAGCTGGTGTGTCTATGACTAATGAAAATATAGTTTATAGCCTCTGTAACACTCTGTACTCCTTTCCCAATTCATCCACTCAGTTCCAGATCAGCCCCACACCAGCTAGTGAGAGCTCTCAAATGCTTCTCTTCCATTAGCGCCAGTACAGCTAAAATCCAAGATGTCAGCAGCCGTATTCAGAACACAGATTTGGGGATGCACCCATCTTGCATTTCCATTATTTTGGGTAATGCGGTGGAAGGCATTACTTATCACAGCATCACTACAGCTCAGAATGACACAGGACAGTCCAAAGGTATAAAGCGACTGCACCCAGGATGGTGGAAAATGGGCATGAAGCTCCAGACCTCTAGGTGCATGCTGTGACTGGTCTCTCTTACCCCCCAGGTGGCCAGTCTGTTGGATAAGCTCCACTCCACACGTCAGCACCTCCACCAGAGCTGGAGCTCCCGGAAGTTAAAGCTTGACCAGTGCTTCCAGCTCCGCCTCTATGAACAGGATGCCGAGAAGGTCAGATCTGATTGGTCACGGTCATGGGTTGAGGGGAGACTCCTGATTAGTTATAGTCATGGGTGGAGAAGAGACCAGATTGTCTGTAGTCACAGGCTCAGATTAGATTTCACATCGGTCTGCTCAGACGATACATGGGCATGTTGAAAGTGTTGCCATGATGAATTTGGCTTCTTAGCATTTAGCTTGGCAAGTTAGCTTTTAGAGAGAGGTTGCATGATAGAGAGAGTGAGAGAGAATGATGGAGAGACACAAAGTATGTATGAGAGAGAGCAAGTCCGAGAGAGAAGTAGGGAGAGAGTTTGCATGTTAGAGATAGGAGAGAGAATGCGGGAGAGAGATTGTAAGATATAGCCTAACCCAATTATATTATCAGCTGCTTCTGACTGGGTAGTCCATGCAAAGGGTAAATGATCAGCATTACTAACACTCATTTGTAATAAGTGACTGTTCAGGAAACATTGGAAATGATATGACTATGAATGTCATAGTCATATAATCGCTACTGTAGACATTTACATTCACATTTACATTTAGCACATTTAGCAGACGCTTTTATCCAAAGTGACTTACAAAGAGTATATTTGTCATAGGAAGGTGAAACATTTCATTAGTGCTAATACAGTAAGAAAGTCATCAGAACAAGTTTCAAGCATTTCAATTGCTAGGTTAACCATTGCTAGTATACAACATCTCTGACTAAGTGCCAAGTTAAAAAGAGCGATTATAAAGTGCCAAGACGTACAACATACAAGAGCATGAGGGTTTTTCTTTTTCTTTTTACAGTATGGATGTTATGCAGGGCTCAGGTGAACTCTGAACACTAGATTTTAGAGTGATGACATATCTACTGTGGATGTCGTGTACATGTATAGCCATGCCATCTCTGCTGTATATGTTATAGTTATGCCATCTCTACTGTAGATGTCATAGTGATGTCATCTCTATTCTAGATGTCATAGTGATGGTTGTTGTGTGTGTTATGTTCTTCAGATGTTCGACTGGGTCAGCCACAACAAGGAGGTGTTTCTGCAGAACCACACAGAGATTGGCGCTGGCTACCAGCACGCTGTGGATCTCCAGACGCAGCACAACCATTTTGCCATGAACTCCATGGTAACCATCACCTGCCGAGCACAGGCCAGCTCACCTGGAGTCTCAATCAGAACCCCAGGAATTCAGGCTTTCACTGCATCACACATTATATACACATGTTATATCTTATATTAGATGTTGTAGAGCAGTGATACTCAAAGTGTGGTCCCAAGTGGTCCCCGAGAGGATGACAAAAAAGTCAAATTTATGTCAGTGTTTCTCAAATCACCTTCATCTGCGTTCCAAAGCAGATGAATGTGATTTGAGAAACACTGATATACATTTGACTGTGAATCAAATGTAGCATAAATAGTCTATAGCCTAAATAAAGCCTAAGAGCAGAATTTTATTGAATTTGTTTTTTTGGGGGGAAATTGGCCCGGTGGTTAGGTGGTCCCTGTTCTTTTTTTATGATAAAGTGGACCTTGGTGTGAAAAAGTTTGAGAACCCGTGTTGTAGAGTGATGTAAATCCTGGAGGGCAGGGTAGTCTAGTGGTTTAATGTTGGACACCCAGATGCAAGGTTCTGGGTTCAAGTCAATATGACCTCAGTCTATCTGTAGATAGCCACATATTAAGATTAATAATTTAAAGTTACATAACATTACTTTCATTTGGCAGATGTTTTTTGTCCAAAGCAATTTACAGTATATGTATTCAATGTGTAGGACATTCAAATTAAAAAGATAAGGAAAGCAACCATTTTATTTAAATTGCAGCTTTTATACAAACATGCAGCTTGCCATTCTCATATCAGGAGGCATTGAGTACTGCAGTTTAGGGGCATCAAAACTGAACTGCCACTCTGAACAGTACTTTTATGGGACATGTAAGGAGCTGGTAGAGGACCTTGGTAGGCTTTAACCTAAAATGAAAGAAAATATCCGATGCAGGGAGGCTTAAGGTAAATTGAAGCTTTATAAACAAGTAAACATTAGAACAAGTTGTAAAAGAAACAGGTAAGTGCAGTGGCTTAAGCTGAGGGGTAATGGGATCAATTTTATTTGTTTATTTATTCTGGCTGCAGCATTCTGAACTAGCTATGGCAGACAAGCTCACTGCTGTACTCTTTATCTTATTTTGCTTCATATTCCATTTCACCAACCATGTTGCTAGAGGCAGGCCTCTGTAAGCCCATAATTGGCCATACACAAATTGGACCAGACTAGACTAGAAAACCTAATAAAAATATCTGTAAAGGTTGAAATCCACACCATGTGGACTGGCCACTGTGGAAATACTTCCTACACTTCCTAAAATGCCCCCCTGAATGCTTTGTGTGAATTAGTTTTTCTTCGGTTGAAATAAATGAAAACAAATGAATGAAACAGGAAAATAAATGAAACAGGAACAAGCCATAATTCTGCCCTTTCGATTTAGTCTCCACCCAAGGCTTAGTGCGGTCTCCCCCAGAAGCTCTGCTGTGACATAATAGGGCTGCTGGGTCTTAGATTAAAGGATAACCTTGGTATGTTTCAACCAGGAGAGTTTAGATTCTGTTGTGTTGGATTATGGAAAGCCTAGTCTAGTATTATCTAGAAGATTTGGGTGAAGGAGAATTAAGTTTGGAATGAAAATACTGAAATATACCACAACAAGATTTCAGAGAGAGACTACTCCTTGAGCAAGACTTGGTTGGACACAGTAACAACCGTAATAGAGTGAAAGGTAAAGAAACAGTTGTATTTCCATGATAGAATATAATTTGAGCCTGTCAGTAGCAAAAACAATTGACAGCATTCTCACTCAATACTTACTACAGAAATCTTCGTCTGCATTAGTCTGAGAGACTGATTCGGATGAAATGAAGTGAAGTGAAGGAACACTTTAAATGAAAAATCCTATCGGTATTAACTTATAGGTATACTTGAGCAAGATGCCCCAAACCCCATCATCAAATATATTCATGCTTTGGATTAAACATACTATAAATGGCATAGCTCAGTGGGTAGGGCAGGTTGTCCCCTAACCGGGGGGTTGGTGATTCAATCCCCACCTCCACATGTCGACCCCCACAAATGTGCTTTGTTCATGATTGTAAGTCACTTTGGACAAAAGCATCTGCTAAATGCCCTTATTCTTCTTCTTAATGAATATAAATGAAATACACAAATTAAGATGTTGTACTGTGATACATAATAACACAAGATAACATGAATGGAATGTTAACATAGTAAGTTGTAGTAGTAGAACATTTTGCTTTTTTTTGTGATCCATGATGGAACATTGGTTGTTTGTATGTTGATAAATGAGCCTGTAGTGTACATTTGGTGTAATGCAGGTTGTTGTGTAAGATGTAATCAGACATCCCACACAGGATGCATGTTGAGGGCTGTATTACTGTGTCATTTTTCCCAGAATGCCTATGTGAACATCAACCGGATCATGTCAGTGGGGGGCCGGCTGGTGGAGGGGGGGCATTACGCCTCGCTCCAGATCAAGCAGATCTCCACCCAGCTGGACCAGGATTGGAAGAGCTTTGCTGCCGCACTTGACGAACGCTCCACCCTCCTCGCCATGTCCTCCGTCTTCCACCAGAAGGCAGAGCAGGTCTGGAACATGCAAGCACCCACACACCCACGTACACACACAGACATATCCCTCCACTTTGGTCGCCCATCTCTACACCCCCTCTCTCAGCCACACATGCTACCCTAGAAACACCTCTGTCTGTATAGCCCATCATCATATCACAACCAGGCCATAACAACCACACTGAACCCCCTGCAACACAATCAGCAGCATGACGTGGAATTATTCCACTGAGTGTCTATTCGTACCCTTGGTACTTTTAGTCTATCTGTGTGGCTAAGGCTATTAACACCATTTTCGCGATGCGCGTGTACAGGAATTGCCCAGGCTTTTGTTTGGGGAACATGGCGAATCAGAAAGGTTTTGGCTTTACTGTCTATCTGTTGGTAATAATGGTTCTGATGAATTTTCTGATGGAAATGTGTTCTTTTATTTCCATAATCTTTGTTCAGTGAACACATAAACCGGTTTGTTAGTTACCAGTTAAAAAAAATACGATGTCTTTGTTTACTGTTGCCAAGCAACTGAAGTTTACAGACTGATCACTGATTACCAACTGGTCAACTCTTGCACTATATTTACTAAGTCCTGGGGGTTCGATCCCCATGTGATGCAAGCTTTTTTCTTTCATTTTGGACTGGATAACGGTATTTGCATGCCATTTTGCAAGTGTATCAACTTCTGAACGAAATGAGTCTCATCAGATTCAAGAGAGAGAGATTCAAGTAAACTTTATTGTCAGTTTCCGTGAATGTACAGGCCATACACAAGAACCGAAATGCCGCTTCCCTCAATCCCTGGTGCAAGACAGCATGCAATATAAATATAAATATATAAAAATATAGGTATCAAAAATCTAAATAAAAAATAAGAATAAAAATAAAAATGCTACGGTGGTCGCGAGTATGTGCAATGAAACAGTAAATGGTAAACAGTAAACAGTAAGATGTGCAAATTGTAAACATTAAACAGTAAACAGTAAACAGTAAGATGTGCAATTGTAAACATTCAACAGTAAATAGTAAACAGTAAGAGGTGCAGTATGGGGGTAATGACAGTAATAGTAATAAATAAACAGTATGGACGTTATGAACATTATGAACAGTATGGACAGTATAAACAGTTGTGACAATGTATAAACAGTACTATGAACAGTTATTTAACAGATTAATATACGGAACAGATTTATATATGGACAGATTTATGGGCAGTACTAAAGTGCAAAGTGTAAAGTGGCTGTGCATGGTGGTGGGGGGTGGTGGGGCTGTGCATGGTGGTAGGGGTGGTGGGGCTGTGCATGGTGGAGGGGGGTGGTGGGGCTGTGCATGGTGGTGGCGGGTGGTGGGGCTGTGCATGGTGGTAGGTGGTAGGGGTGGTGGGGCTGTGCATGGTGGTGAGCAGGTGTGTGGTGGTGGATGGGTGGGGGGTTAAAGTCCAGGGGGAGACTTTAAAGTCCAGGGGGTTAAAGTCCAGGGGTGTGTGTGTGTGGGGGGGGGGTGGGGGGGGGGGGGGGGCTGGGAATGGGAATGGTGGGAGGGGGAGAATGGGAGGGGGTTGGTGTCAGTTTCCAATGTTTGTGGGGGCAGAGGGCAGAGAAAGAAGGGGGGTCAGTGCTGAGTGGGAGTTCAGCATCCTGACCGCCTGGTGGACGAAGCTGTCCTTCAGTCTGCTGGTCCTTGCCTTGAGACTCCTCATCCTCCTCCCAGAGGGCAGGAGGTTGAGGAGGCAGTGGGAGGGGTATGTGGAGTCACCCGCAATGCTGAGTGCTTTGCGGGCCAGGCGTGTATTGTAGATGTCCTGGAGGGAGGGGAGGGGAGCACCGATGATCTTCTCAGCTGCTCTCACTGGTGGTTCCCCGGTAGAAGGAGCACATGATGGGGGCAGGTGCTCCCGCTCTCCGAAGTTTGCGTAGAAAGTAGAGGCGCTGCTGAGCTTTGCCGGCCAGTGTTGTGGTGTTGCAGTTCCAGGAGAGGTCCTCAGTGAGATGCACCCCCAGGAACTTGGTGCTGCTCACTCTCTCCACAGCAGCACTGTCGATGGTCAGTGGGGGGTGCTGGGCGGAGGCTCTACGGAAGTCGACAACAATCTCCTTCGTCTTCTGCACGTTGAGAGAGAGATTGTTGTCCCTGCACCACACGGCCAGCTGGCTCACCTCTTCCCTGTAGTTTGACTCATCGTTGTGGTTGATGAGTCCCACCACAGTCGTGTCGTCCGCAAACTTGACGAAGAGGTTGTTGTTGAAGGATGGAGTGCAGTCGTGGGTCAGCAGGGTGAAGAGAAGGGGGCTCAGCACGCATCCTTGGGGGGCCCCTGTGTTCAGCATGATTGTGATGGATGCGTTCCTGCCAACCCTGACTGCCTGCGGTCTTCCGGTCAGGAAGTCCAACAACCAGTTACACAGTGAGGTCTGTAGTCCTAGACTGTCCAGCTTCCTGATCAGCTGCTTAGGGATGATCGTGTTGAAGGCTGAACTAAAGTCAAGGAACAGCATCCTCACATACGGGTCCTTGGTCTCCAGGTGGGTGAGGGCTGAGTGGAGGACGGTGGAGATTGCGTCATCGGTCGACCTGTTGGCCCGATATGCAAACTGGAATGGGTCCAGTGAAGGGGGGAGGATGGATTTGATGTGTTGCATGACCAGCTGCTCGAAGCACTTCATGATGATGGGGGTCAGTGCAACGGGGCGGTAGTCGTTGAAGCAGGATGGAGAGGCCTTCTTCGGTACCGGGATGATGGTGGTGCTCTTGAAGCAAGTGGGGACAACAGCTTGGCTCAGGGAGGTGTTGAACATGTCTGTGAGGACATCTGTGAGCTCCTCTGCACATTCCTTCAGCACATGACCAGGAATGTTGTCAGGCCCTGCAGCCTTGCGGACGTTGATCCTGGAGAGGGATCTCCTCACACTGGCTGGCGAGAGGCACAACACCTGGTCATCTGCAGGGGGTGGTGACTTCTGTGCAGGGGTGCTGTTGTCTGCTTCAAACCGTCCGAAGAAGTTGTTAAGATCGTTCAGCAGAGTGGTGTCACTGTCACAGGTCTGTGGTCGGGGTTTATAGTCCGTGATGGTCTGTATCCCCTGCCACAGGCTCCTAGTGTCTCTGCTGTCACTGAAGTGTTCCGATATGCTGGCACTGTACTGCCTCTTAGCTAGCTTGATGCCCCGGATCAGGTTGGCTCTCGCTGATCTCAGGCCAGCCTCATCACCTGCTCTAAAAGCAGCATCCCGGGCTCTCAGTAAACCACGGACTTCCCCCGTCAGCCATGGTTTCTGGTTGGCCCGTACTGTGATGGTCTTGGTGTCTTTGACATCATCAATGCATTTGCTGATGTAGGCAGTAACAGTGTCCGAATACTCCTGGATATTGGTGTGTTGGTTGTAGGTGGCTGCCTGCTTAAACATGGCCCAGTCAGTGGTGTTAAAGCAGTCCTGTAGTGCTGAGGAAGCACCCTCTGGCCACACCCGTACCTGCTTCTGGACTGGTCTGGTGACTTTGACCTTAGGCCTGTATGCCGGCATTAGCATAACAGTACAGTGGTCTGAAGCGCCAAGGTGGGGGAGGGGTGAGGCCTTGTATGCTCCTCGCTGTGTGGTGTAGACCAGGTCCAGGGGGTTATTTCCTCGTGTAGGAAAGTCTATGTGCTGGTACAGTGTAAGCTACAGTACACAGTGTAAGTGTAAGCAGTGTAAGTTCAGTGTAAGCTACAGTACACATGTAGTTGTGTGTTGTATAATTTCAAGATGTACTTGGCATGAGAGAAATTCTTAGTGGTGAGCAGTAGGCAGAGGATGTAGCAAAAGCAAAAACTTTGGATGTTTGTGGTCCTTAGTCAGTGATAATTACATACAACAAAGCTTACATGGATTGCACTTTTGTATCATTTAGTTTCAAATTCAATGCCTCTGATATTCTGATTTGGAGAACACTTACACATTACATCTGAATCTAGCAATACGTCAAAGATTAAAGTAAGTTGTTTTACTTGCCGTTTTTCTATTCCCAATGCTATCCTAGGCACTCATGGGTATTTACAAATGTATTTGAAGAATCTGATCACAATTAAAAATGTACTGAGAAGATCCAGTCAGAGTTACCTTGTCTGCAGCAGTTCTTTTTTTATTATTAGGGACCGAGCCTGTGAAACAGGACGAAGGTCCCTTTTGTTTTTGGTCCGTTTTTTATTATTATTATTATTTAGGCAGACTTTGAAGTTGATTTGCACTATCTGAACACCTACGAAAAGTCAATTTTTTTTGTCAGGTCTGGTGAAAAATTATATTTATTATTACATTGTGTGATCAATATGCCAGGGTGAATGCACAGGGGTGCAAATACTGATAATTGTACCAGAGGTACAAATAGCCTCACCCATTATTCATTCCTCTGTGTGTATCTATATGTGTGTAGTTCCTGTCTGCAGTGGAGTCCTGGTGTAAGGTGTGTAGTGAGGGGGGTCTGCCCTCAGCCATGCAAGAGCTGGAGCTAGCTATCCACCGCCACCAGAGCCTCTACGAGCAGGTCACACAAGCCTACAGTGAGGTATGCTAACATGCTCGTCACCCAGGCCAAAGCTAAAATGAACTATGCTAACATACTCGTCACCAAGGCTTACAGCAATGTAGGCTAAAGTCAAGGCATAACATGCTAACAGCCAGGCTTACAGCTAGCTAACATGCTAACACCCAGCAAGCATTCATGCATAACCCAAGCCTGCAGCAAGCTAAAATGTAAACACCAGACCTAGATCATCATCATACGCTAACACATAGGTCTATGATGTAGCATACTAACAGCCAGGCCTACAGCGATGTACACTGACATCAAGGCCTGTAGTAATATACACTAACGCCCAGGCCTACAGTGAGGTAGGCTTAAACCAAGGCCTACAAGTGAAGTTGATTTCCATTCCAAGCTAACACCCTAACCTTTTCTCTGTTTTCTTAACTTCTTCCCGTTTGTATCCAGGTCAGCCAGGATGGTAAAGCCCTATTGGATGTCCTCCAGAGGCCTTTGAGTCCTGGCAACTCTGAATCACTGACAGCTACAGCTAACTACTCCAAGGCAGTGAGTCTATGATGTCTATGTTCTAGTATAGTATATGTCTGCTCTCCAATAGGGATTGAAGAATCAAGACCTCAGTATAAATACTTTCCATCCTGATGGTTCAGTTTTGAGATTGATCCTCACATATACAGTGAATAAAAAGTATATAGAGAGTAAATAAAAGTAAATAAGTAAATAAAATATAGTAACTAATAAACAAGTAATACAGTCTTTCACTAGAAATGTTAAGTTCTATAAAATACATGTTTTACTATATTGTCTTATTATTTTTTTGTGTAGCATTGGAACTACTTTAGCTCTTTCTCTATAGAAAGGAAGCAGAGTCCCACATTCTGCTAGTCAGACAATGAAATAATGCATGTTCAGGCGAGAAATCACCAATAATTTCGAATTTCTGAATCATGTGTTTTTGTGTATAATGCATTGACTTTCATTTCGATATCAGGATATTAGCCTCAGATTTGCCTGTGTTAGATTGTATGAAATGGGTGCACATCTCAATCCTCCAGGTATCTCTCCTCTATCTGCCTGTCTAAGGTCCACTGTATTCTGCCTTTTCTTCCTAAGGTCCACTGTATCCTAGACGTGGTCCACGAGGTTCTGCACCACCAGAGGAGGCTTGAGAACATCTGGCAGCACCGCAAGGTCCGACTGCACCAGAGACTCCAGCTGTGTGTGTTCCAGCAGGATGTACAACAGGTACTCCTTCTGACCTTCTCATCTATCCTCTTCTCCTCCCCCTCCCCCCATACGCTCATTTAGAACTTTATCCTCATGTGCACTCTTCTCATCCCATTCTGTTGTCTACTCTTCCTGTCCTCCTCTTCTCTTATGTGTGTGTGTGTGTGTGTGTGTGTGTGTGTGTGTGTGTGTGCTTGCGTGCGTGCGTGCGTACGTGCGTGTGCTGTGTGTGCGTGCGTGCGTGTGTGTGTGTATGCTGTGTGTGTGTGTGTGTGTGTGTGTGTGTGTGTGTGTGTGTGTGTGTGTATGCTGTGTGTGTGTGTGTGTGTGTGTGTGTGTGTAGGTGATGGACTGGATTGAGCACCATGGTGAAGTGTTCCTCAGTAAACACACAGGGGTTGGGAAGTCTTTACACCGTGCCCGTGCCCTGCAGAAGAGACATGACGACTTTGAAGACGTTGCCCAGGTCTGTCTGTCTACCAGTCTGACGTTAGTATATACAGTGTATACTAATGACATTCAACATGCAGCCTATTGAAACCCAGCATCAGGTTGCCACAGCAGTAGAATGATAATGTAGAGGTAAGGGGGACAAATTCAAGGATTGTAGTAATCTGTAGAGGTATTATAGAAATGTATGTCTTTTCTGGTTGAGCCCCTGCTGATGTAAAGGGACGCTGTGTCAGTGCAGTATAATGTGGTAACATGCTCCGTCTCCCCTATGTCTTTGTGTGAAATTCAAATTAGAAGAAAATTATTGGCCTGGAACATTTACATTTTCATAGAACCAGAACAATGATAGAATACAAAAATATGATACACAAATATCACAAAAACTCTGCTTCTCTCCCTCTCTTTGTCTCTGTGTCTGTGTCTCTCTCCCAGAACACCTACACCAATGCTGACAAGCTGCTGGAGGCGGCTGAGCAGCTGGCCCAGACCGGGGAGTGTGACCCAGAAGAGATCTACAAGGCCGCACGCCACCTAGAGGTCACCATCCAGGACTTTGTCCGCCGCGTGGAGCAGCGGAAACTACTTTTGGACCTGTCTGTCACCTTCCACACACACACCAAGGAGGTACACGCACACACACACACACATGGCTGTCAGTCATCAGTAACTGATGGAAAGAGACAGAGTATAGGAATACGCGGAGATATCTTTGGATACAATTCCAAAGTGTTTCAAATAGTCGCTTATTCAAAACGAGTGCCAGACCAGATCCTAATGGGTGCACGATTCTTCACGGATAGCTGTAACTAAAACACTAGTCTGGGTTTTTTTTCCGGTCTCGACTTGGTCTCAGCCTTGGTCTTGGTCTTGGTCTTGGTCTTGTCTTGGTCTTGGTCTTGGTCTCGATGCCCTCTCGATACGTCTCGGTTTAGGCGGTCTTGACTACAACTCTACAACCAAGGTATGCAGAATACCATCTCTGAATGCACAAAACGTCAAACCTTGAAGCAGATGGGCTACTGCAGCAGAAGACCACACCGGATGCCACTCCTGTCAGCTAAGAACAGGAAACTGAGACTACAATTCGCACAGAATCACCAAAATTGGCAATAGAAGATTGGAAAAATGTTGCCTGGTCTGATGAGTCTCAATTTCAGCTGCAACATTTAGATGGTAGGGTCAGAATTTGATTTAAACAGCATGAAAGCATGGATCCATCCTGCCTTGTATCAACGGTTCAGGCTGCTGGTGGTGGTTATTGGTGGTTAATGGTGTGGGGGATATTTTCTCGGTACACTTTGGGCCTCTTAGTACCAATTGCGCATCGTTTAAACACCTACCTGAGTATTGATGCTGACCATGTCCATCCCTTTATGACCACAGTGTACCCACCTTCTGATAATGCACCACGTCACAAATCTCAAATCATCTCAAACTGGTTTGTTGAACATAACAATGAGTTCACTGTATTCCAATGGCCTCCACAGTCACCAGATCTCAATCCAATAGAGCACCTTTGGGATGTGGCGGAATGGGAGATTCACATGGATGAGCAGCCGCCAAATCTGCAGCAACTGCATGATGCTATCATGAGGCGGGTCAATATATAGGCCCTATGGAGAAAAAAAACACCCAACCTCAAATAAATTGATACAAAAGGTTTTTCAACTGATTATGATACCCTTAGATGTACTTAATAACATATTAAAAATCTAGTAAAATCCGACCCCAGGAAAGGGGTCATTTTTAAGATGGCGTCCAACATGGCTACCAGAAGCTAATTCTGGCTAATGACGCAGTTTTCAGCCTAGGAAAGGGTTTTTGGTGTTTAATCTGAATTATATATATCACACTAAAGTATCAGTTCATAATTTTCCAAGACTTATAGTAAGTGACTTCTTGCCCAGGGGAGTGACTGATAGCCAGTCTGACTGTATGACAGTCTGACTGGGTTGCACTGTCATCAATGCTGATGTTGACATAATCAAAGCTGCAGTGGAGGCATCTGTCCTACACACGACTACCCTCATTGGTGAAGATACAGACCTTCTTGTCTTGCTTCTGCACTACATACAGGATATTAATAAGTGTCTGTACTTCAGATCAGATAGTCAAAAGGTGAAGGTTGTTCCAAAATATACAACATCAGGCGCATAAAAGAAATTCTTGGACATGACGAGTATTCTCAGATCCTTTCATCCACGCCATGACCGGTTGTGACACAACTTCTAGGATCTTTGGTGTTGGCAAAAAGACAGCATTCCAGAAGCTTTTAAAGGGAGATCCTGTCCTTCAGTCGTGTTCCAGTGCCTTCACTACTCCCAATCAGACAAGGTGATTGATGAATTAGGATGCCAAGTGATGGCTGTTCTCTTTGGTGGGAAGTCTACACAACTCCCTCATTAGGAAGGTTGTCCCTGTGTCATCATTTGTGACTCCAGAACGTCTCCCTCCCACTGAATCTGCTAGTAAACTTCACTGCCGGATGTGTATTATCAGATTATGGTCTGGATAGGAAGAGAAGACAGTATGGATGTCAAGAACTGGGGGTGGAGCCTGCAGGATAACCAGTTCCTCCCAGTTATGTCACAAATGAATGCTGCTCCTGACAGTCTCTTGAAAGTTATCATTGTAACTGTGTTCATTTCTGCAAGACACTCTGCTGTTACCCTGCTGCCTGTGGAACCTGTCAAAATGATCTTTGTGACAATCTACACAACAAGTTCCTTTCAGAGGTGTCAGAGGATGATGATGAATAATGATACAGTGATGAACATGATATACTAATAAACTAATATATAGGGATGTCCGATATTGACTTTTTGCCGATATCCGATAGCCGATATTGTCCAAATTCTTAATTTCTGATTCCGATATCAATCGATATGGTATACCGATATATATACAGGCGTTTTTATTTTTGCCCAGACTAATTTTAGGTCCCATATCTCCTGTTGTGGAATTAACACATCATCTACTTTTATTGTGATGCCTCACTAGATTGCATTTCACAAATTAACACTGTCTATAAAAAATAAGGACACTATTTCAACTTATGGAAAAGTGCCATATTTATGCACAAGCACATTATCGGTGGTAAAACCGATAACGATATGAACCGGTATTACAAAAATAGGCTAATATCGGCCGATATTATCGGTTGGCCGATATTATCGGACATCCCTACTAATATACATAGTCCTCTATTCTCTATAGGCAAATCTAGTGTAAAGCTGAAACATTTGGGCCTGTACTGTCCAGGGAAAACAAATAAAACACCCAAATGTATATATTTTCTAAAAGCCTATGACCTGTAGATGATATATAACACCATTTAAGCCATTTCCCATCTTCCCCCATCCATGCAGAACACAGTCCTCTCTTCTGTATAGGCGAATCTAGTGTAAAGCTGAGAGATTTGGGCCTGTACTGTCAAGGGAAAACAGATTAAACAACCTAAACTGTATATTACCTAAAAGTATATGACCTTTAGATGAGATATAACACCATTTAAGACATGCCGCATCTTCCTCTATGCCATGGAAATGGGACATAAGCATTGTATTGCATTTGCGCTACGTTAAAATGCATTGATTTTAATGTACACCTGTAATGGGGCTGAAAAAGGCAGATAATCCCAAATATTTTAATGTTAACATTAAAAAAAAAAAATATATATTTTTTTTTACCACCATTTGACCTCAAATTCACCAATCTGGGATGAATAGTAATTGAAATATAGCCATTCCAACCTCTTGGCAACCATTTTGGTGGCCATCTTTAAAATGACCCCTTTCCCAAGGTCAGATTTTACTAGATAGTATGTTATTTAGTATGTCCAATTGTAGCAGAATCCATAAAAACCTTTTGTATCGTTTTTTTTTTTAGGTTGAACCCTATATTGACCAACCTACATATTAATAAAGACCAAAATCTCAGAGGAATGTTTCCAATGCCTTCTATGAATCTATGCCATAAAGAATTAAGGAGGTTCTGAAGGCAAAAGGGGATCCAACTCATTACTTGCAAGGTGTACCTAATAAAGTGGCCAGTGAGTGTATATGTTGATGTGAAAATATAATACATATATTTGTGTGTGTGTGTGTGTGTGTGTGTATCCATGTATGTGTGTGTGTGTGTGTGTGTGTTTGTACAGTTGTGGAGCTGGATGGAGGAGCTTCAGAAAGAGCTCCTGGAGGAGGTGCAGAGCGAGGTAGTGGAAGAGGTGCAGGTGCTGGTGCAGCAATTCCAGCAGCAGCAGAGCTCCACGCTTGATGCCACACTCAATGTCATCAAGGAGGGGGAGGGGCTGATGCAGCAGCTCAGGTCAGAACCCCTCACCTCCGCTCACACAAAGGATGAACCACCATCATCATTACTACCATCCCCATCATCATCACTGCTATTATCATTATCCTACCACCATCACCATCATCATCATCATCATCATACTACCATCACCATGACTACCATTATCATTACCAGGATCACCAGGACTATCATCCACCTGACAACCATCACCATCATCAACAAAATGAATATTGAGTAAACATGTGTGTGTATGTGTGTTGTTAGAGATGCGGCCATGTGCACCAGTAAGACGCCCCACTGCAGTTCCATTGCCCATATCCAGGGGGTGTTGCAGCAACTTGATGAGGCCCAGGCCCAAATGGAGGAGCTGTTCCATGAACGCAAGATCAAGCTAGATGTTTTCCTGCAGCTACGCATCCTACAGCAGTACACCCTGGAGGTAGCACCATTAGCTCACTGGTTAGATAAGCTAACACATCACTAGTAGTATAGCCTGGAGGTATCAAGATGCTAAGCATACACATCCTCTGGCAGTACACCCTTGAAGTAGCTTATAGCTAACTGAATTGCTAAATTAACCTAACATGTCTTCAATCAGTACACCCTGGAGTTATCTCATATAGCTAACACATCATACATCAGTTCACCCTGGAGGTAGCTCATATTGCTAACTGGCTAGATGCTAACCTAACAAGTCCTCTAGCAGTACACATTGGAGGTAGCTCATACAGCTAACTGGCAAAATAAAGGCACCTTAGCGGGAGCACATTCTGCATATTTTGCTGTAGATGCTAAGACCAGCAAATTTAAGATAGCTAGTTACAAAGCTATCTATCTACTACTACTACTACTACTACTAACTGACTCCTAACCTAACTTAATACTAAATTAAGGTGTGCTTTCTCCTCTCCAGGTGACAGCAGAATTGGATGCGTGGAAGGAGGACCTCTCTCGGCAGGTGGGCGATGCAGGCGGTGGGATGTCTGCAGGGGGCACAGCCGATGATGTTGGTGTGGCCGAGCAGCGGCTGAAGAGGCACACGGAGAGGAAGACAGCGATGAAGCACATGACTTATGAGGTCCTGCAGCAGGGACAGGACCTGCACCAGTACATCATGGAGGTCCAGGCATCAGGTATACACACTATATACACACACTGCTGTATTTGGGGAGTTTCTGCCATTCTTCTCTGCAGATCCTCCCAAGCTCTGTCAGGGTGGATAGTGGGGTTTGGCATGTGGACCGTTGGAGGTCGGGATCGAACTGCCAACCCTCCAGTTAGTGGACGCTCAACCCACTGAGCTATGCCGCGACTTACAAATGATCACCCTCAATGGTCACCATCTTCAAATACCTTTCCTTGAGAAAGATATGCATGCCATATAACTGGCATATAGCAGAGCGCAATGCACGCTCAACTTTAAGAAAATGTCTGGACACCACAAATCAACGCATTTGACTCCAAAACATTCATGAATGATGTGATGACTAAAGGTCAGCATGATTTCCCTGGCTCAGAATGGGCCAGCGGGAGGTGGATACACGTGACAGAAAGCATGATCGGTGTACATTAAAGACAATAATTATGTTGCCTTATTTGACAGAAATTATGCATTTTCCAATTATTTCTGAAAATTTGATGACCAAAAATGGAAATGATGCTTTGTCTTGCGCAACATGACTTTTTGGACAAGTGACGGTATTACATTTCTGCATTTTGGGGAGGTAAATATGGTTAATATTTTGATGATATAATAAGTAAATGGTATTTACACATTGTACAGACAGATAGGTGAGTATTATGCATTCTCAACATAATTTATTCTGCCAAAAAAATGAACAGCATACAACAAACTAACATTAGCAGAACACTGGAATGTGACTCTAATATTTTCTCAAAAACTAACTACAATTCTGACAAAACTAGCCATTCAAGTGCTTTTATAGGAACCCCAGCCATTTAGGTTATCCAGAAGGAAACATGCAATCAAAACAAGAATAGTCCACAAAAATGAGTAGAGACAGTGAGCTGTTCCCAAAGGTATTCACAACCCACGCCATGCTGAGCCCGATGCTGAGCCCAATGCTGAGCCCGATGCTGAGCCCAATGCTGAGCCCAATGCTGAGCCCGATGCTGAGCCCGATGCTGAGCCCAATGCTGAGCCCAATGCTGAGCCCGATGCTGAGCCCGATGCTGAGCCCGATGCTGAGCCCGATGCTGAGCCCGCCCTGTCCAGCCATTCAGGGGGCACGCCGTCACTCCCAGACACAACCGGGCCTCCAACAGGGGCAGCTCTTTGTTGTTCTACGTTGTTCTGTTTTTGAAGTCTCAAAAAAATGTGTGCATGCACGCACACATCCATGCACACACACAGACACAGAGTGATGCACTTTGCCATGCACACAGAAGGCACCTCCCTTAACATGTGTACAAAAATTGGTGTTGATATCTCATTCCAGACTCAATTACAGTTATACGTAATGCACAACTACGCCTATAGGGGGCCCAGAATCACAAACACAGTTTACTATTAAACCAGTGTTTGTGTCTGTTTGTCTATGTGGGTGTGTATCTGTGTTTGTGTGTGTGTGTGTGCGTGGATCTGTATGTCTGTGTGCGGATTGATGCTTGTGAACAGTGACTAATACAGAGCACAAGGTGGCAGTAATGTGGCAGTAAAGATCTTGCCAGTATACAAAAGGAGTGCAATGGGCTGTACAGTATAAGATACACTGTCATTCAGAAAAACACATGTGGAAACGCTCTGATCCCTGAGGTCTTTGCTTTGCAGTGGCTGAAATGGCTCGCCAACTTGGAACACTTGGGTTTCTATGTCCACAGATGTGTGACACATCCAGTGTATGTGAGTGAGGCTGAACATGGTGTGGTGACCTGTCTCTGTCATGTGACATTATGCACGTGATTGTGTGCTTCTTTGAACTCTCTCAGGGAGGGGAAGTGAGAAGTGTGTACCTCTCTGTACGTCTCTGTCGTCTTGCACTCAAACACCAAAGCATCCTCCAGCATCTGCAGGGCCGTGCTTCCTTCTCCCTGAAGACTTCAGCGTGTTGAGGTGTCATATCCCCCATGAAGTGCAACTTATCCACCCGATCTGGATGTTGGAATCCTTTGCTTTTCAGAAAAGTTTTCACATGTTCCAGAGCAAACTGTTCATAACCCCTTCCCTGCAAAACCAACGGTATTTGTTATGCAGCAGGAAATCTGAATACGTTCTGTCGACTTCATCAACAATGAACAGAATTGTTGGTGCTTTAAGACTTCTGCAATGATTTTGTTCTTAACCGGGATTCATCCCCTCCATGCTGTCAGGAGGAACTGTTACACAGTGCTCCTCGGTGCACAATGCAGCTTCGGTCATACTAAGTGGCCCATCAGTAGCCACTGACCCCATGTGGCTGCTGGTTATTTATTTGGCTTTTAAACAATTCACCACTCAATGGTTTTGTCCTTGACAGTTTTTGCAGAGAAAGGTTCTGAACAACTACATGCTTGTTTTTGATGTCTGAGAATAGATATTTTGATATTATGATAAATGCTCTGTCTGTCTCACGACTATCAGCAGTAGTTGAATTTGGAGATTTGATCCACTTGTTAAAGCATATTTGCTCTGATCATCTCTCCGCAGCAGGTCTGAAATCACTCTTTTTCGTTCATCTCCAGCTGAATACCTCTCAGCAGATACTCTGTGTTTGTTCTGGAAATGTCTTTTGATGTAAAATCTTTCCTTGTTTGCTATTTTCTCGCCACATATAAATCATACAGATAAGCCAGTGTCATTGGCAGTAAAAGCAAATTATTCTGTCCATGCAGAATTAAACTCTCTATTATTCTGAGACTTTTCTTTTTTTGAATTTATCCATTGTTAGCTTCCTGGGGGTTGAAAGGTCAAGATTAGCCCTCTGCAGGCAGACAGGTGACATGCTGTAGAAGTTGTAGGATATAACGTTTATTTTGGATTGACAAAATATCAAAACATGTTTTGTGTTCTTTCAGTGTCACAGTGTTACCTTAATCTCCAAAATAAGAGGTGCTCTCTTTGAAAGAAAAAAATTAAAATAGCCATTAATAATTTCCACTATTTTCAAAGCTACAGGGAAGCACTGCAGAGCCTGTAAGAGCCTCGTGTGGCCACAGAGCCGTGTGTTGCTGACTCCTGCACTAACACGCAGTAACACTCAGCTGGGCTTACCCTGCTGGGTGATATGCCTGTATGGGGGCTGGCAGCATGGCCACCTGTAGCTGGCAGGAGAGGTCTCTAAGACTAGGTAGCTGGTACCCCGACCTCTTCTGAGCCATCACAAGAAAATGATAGCCTGCATAGCAGAGGATGGAGGGTCTGGTCCACCTACTGCGGGGGGACGAGGGTCCAGGATGACTGACGGCTCTGGGGCCGTCTCCAGGAAGGCTGCGAGGGTCATGGCCTCATGGTTCTGCCAACTGGGGACCAATCGGGACCGGCCGGCTCCAAAACAATCCATGATTTGGGCAGTTTGCCCATGTCGAAATGGTGGGAGGAGTTGGTTTGAGATGTGAGATGTGATCCCGGGACCATATCATTCATCATGGGGATGAATGATGAGGAGTCAGAAGATAAAGATTGTATTCTGTTACACTGCAGCATTTATGCTGAGGAGATATTAGCATTAGCCATTTCATTATTTAGATACCAAAATAAGACTATGTAACATAAATTAACATAATGAAGAAAAATACAATATAATAATAATAATAATAATAATAATAATAATAATAATAATAATTGTTACTATTATTTTTATCATTGTTATTGCTATTATTATTATTATTATTATATATTGTGATATTGTAGCAGGATTAATAGATACATAAAGAATATATTTGTATAATTTTTATTCATAAAGAATCCAGAATGGAATAAGGATATACGTTAATAGGCCGAGACCTATTAACCTAACCTAAAATAACACCTCTGCACAAGCATTTTGGTTTACCATAAAGAAACACGTAATATGTAACAAAGAAATACGGTAAAGCTAGTGGTGTGGGTTTAGATCAGAGGGTTTGGTTGTTCAAATGAACGCTTTGCTCCCAATCTGGATTTCAAAGCTCCGCCAGGTGATTAGTGATGATCGGCAGATGTGCTGCGGATTGTTGTTGGAATTCTAGAGCTGAACAGTCTGCCGTGGTCTCAGCCTTTTTAACTCTCTCTCTCTCTCTCCTCTCTCACCCAAGGTATGGAGCTGACAAGTGAGAAGGAACCAGACCTGGCCTCGCAGGTGCAGGAGCTCCTGGAGTTCCTCCATGAGAGACAGCAGGAAGTGGAGCTCAGCGCAGAGATCAGCCATGCCCATCTGGAGCAGCACCTGCAGCTCACTCACCTGCAGGCTGAGGTCCAACAGGTAGGGCAAGGGGCTTACGTCACAGCTGTACACTCGGTTTTACTAACATGTAGAAGGAGTAATGCTAACTGGTAGGCTAGTATGAATAATATCTGTGTCTCGCTAGGTGTAAGGCAGGAGGAGGGTCTAGCAATGTTCATAGAATGAATGTTTTCATCTAGGTGTTAGGTTGGATCCGTAATGGGGAGTCCATGATGAATGCTAGCCTGGTGAATGCCAGTTCTCTGTCTGAGGCTGAACAGCTGCAGAGAGAACATGAACACTTCCAGATGGCTATAGAGGTAAACACACACACACACACACACACACACACACACACACACACACACACACTTGTAAGCTCATGCATGTGCACCCACATTAACACATACACTCTTACACTCTTCCTCTTACATGCTCATTCACATGCATGAGCACACACATGCATGTTGTGCCTCGTGTGTAACCTTGTGTTGATAAAAGCTTCTGTCCTCCTCCCCACTCTCCTCTCCTGCTCTACTCCTCCCCACTCTCCTCTCCTGCTCTACTCCTCCACTCTTCTCCTCTCCTCAGTCCCTCTTCCATGCTAACTCCCTCCAGAAGACCCATCAGAGTGCACTGCAGGTCCAACAGAAGGCTGAGGTATACATCTCCTCCAATCTTCTTCTCTATGGCTCCTCTCTCTACACCTCCTCTTCTCTCTCTCCTCCTCTCTGTTCTCTTCTGATTTGTGTTGTTATGTGATCATGAAGCAGCCCCATGTCCTATCACTGCTGGTGTTTCTGGAAGCTAAGCACTGGTCCCAGTCCATCCTTGGAGGGGAGAGCAGATGGTGCTGGTGGAGGTGTTGCAGGGCCAGTGGGGGGTTATCCCACCTCTGTAATGTCCCCACGGCCCTACGACTGAGGGACTTTGTCTGGTCCATCAACATCTTCCAGATGAGACGTTAAACCGAGGTCATGACCCCCTATGGCACTTGCAAGAGTAGAGGTGATAACCCTGGTGTCTTGGCTCTATACCACAATGGTCCCGTCATGATTCCCTGGTCTTTGATTGGATTTGTTCACTCTTCACATCTCCCAAGTGTTAGCTGTGGTGTGGTGAGAGTGCATCACCCAGGTGGCTGCTACTCACAATGGATGAGGTACTCTACCCACTGTGTTTAATACAATGAATCAATGACCCACTGTGTGTGTGTGTGTTTAGGTACTTCTGCAGGCGGGGCACTATGACCCTGATGCCATTCGTGTGTGTGCGGAGGAGGTGGCAGTCAACTGGCAGCAGCTGATGCTGAAGATGGAGGACCGGCTGAAGCTGGTCAATGCATCAGTAGCCTTCTACAAGACCTCCGAACAGGTACACACATCAAACACACACTATACACATCACACACTGTGCTCATCATACACACACTACACACATCAACATGGTGGCCTTCTACAAGACCTGGTACACACACAGTACACACTATACACACAAACACACACATCATACACACACTACACATATCACATACACTACACACATTATACACACACCCACACACCAGTGGCAGCTCCTCAAGAAAATCTCAGGGGGGGCAATTTTTCTGATAATGATTAAGGTGACCCATTCAATAGGTGCATTAAGCAAGACAGTATCAATTTGTTGTTAGATGATGAACTCACACAGAGTCCTTCTTGTGTCCACTTGATGGCAACTCCATAAACAAAAATGGTGTAGCTCCAGAATTAATTATTAACATGAATCTAATGTTGTATGATGTAAAATAGCTAAACAGGACACAAGATATGTCCAGCAACCACATAAAGACAGGGACACTGTATTAAGTCAATTATTTATGAACTGACCAAGGATCAAGAGCTTTCACAACCTTTACAACATACTCATCAAAAACTTAATCTAACTGTGCAACGAAGTGCCACACACTGGATTAGCCGGTATTGCATGCCATATTGTATGCATACATGTACTGTGTTATTTTTGATGAACGAACCTAATGCTGTTTGTTGAAAGGAAACAATCGGAATCAGGCTCGGAATCAGGAATTGAAATCTCTGACACGCACACACACACACACACACACACACACACACACACACACACAGACACTCTGGTCTCTGTACAACATGCCCGAACAGGTAGACACTATACACATACATACATACACATGTATACATACACATGTATACATATACATGTATGTATACACATACATGCATACATATACGTATACATACATACGTATATGTATACATACATATGTATGTATACATATACATACATAATGTTTCTTTATATTATATGAAATGTCTTGAGAGAAAACTAAATTGAGAATCAATACATGACCCTAGTAAACCCACCCTGTGGTCTTCACTGACATCACATGCCTACACTTTGTTATATCACACTATGGGTCCTTTTGAGACTGGAACTGAGATTAAAAGTTGTAGCAAATTCCTCTAGACAAGGACACAAGAGGGTGATATTGTAAACCAGTTTAATGATAACATTAATCATAGTTTGAAAACTGTGTGTATATGTGTTTATGTGTGTGTGTGTGTGTGTGTGTGTGTGTGTGTGTGTGTGTGTGTGTGTGTGTGTGTGTGTGTGTGTGTGTGTGTGTGTGTGTGTTTGCAGGTGTGCAGTGTTTTAGAGAGTCTAGAGCTGGAGTATAGGAGAGATGAGGACTGGTGTGCGGGTCATGACAAGGTCAACTCTGTTGCTGAGGGTGATCAGCTCCTCCCCCTCATCAGCAAACACTTAGAGCAAAAGGAAGCCTTCCTTAAGGTAACACACACACACACACACACACACACACACACACACACACACATGTTGGTGTGTTGTAAAGATATTCACATGGGCAGTTAGTTGACATGTTGTAACCCTGCTTGGTGTGGACTAAACATGTTGTACTGTGTCTGGTGTGGCAGGCCTGTACGCTAGCCAGGAGAAATGCAGAGGTATTCCTGAAGTACATCCACAGGAACAACGTCACACTTCCTGGGGGAACCCCTCACACCAGAGCCCCCGAACAGCAGGTCAAAGGTCAGGAGGTCAACTACTTACACGGTTGCTTTGACCACCAGAAAGTTATGACTGCTTATACCAACTGTTGGTCTGCGTTGTTGTGTTAATGAATGTATCTGTGGTTGTGGTTGTGGTTGTGTGTATACATGCTTGGGATTGTGTGTGTGTGTGTGTGTGTGTGTGTGTGTGTGTGTGTGTGTGGGTTGTTTGTGAGTAGCTATTCTCAACGAGCTGCTCCAGAGGGAGAACAGAGTTCTGCACTTTTGGACACTGAAGAAACGTCGGCTGGATCAGTGCCAACAGTACCTGGTTTTCCTACACAGCGCCAAACAGGTCACACACACACACACACGCACGCACGCACACAAACACACACACACACACACACACACACACAGTATGCACAAGTATTGGCCTACGGTGAGGACTTATTCAAAGAAGAAGTGTGGACACCCTTTTCCATCCTCACATGAAAGTTCTGCTTTTGATAATTATCCCTGATACCCCTAATATCACCTCAAATTCACCTTATTCCCTTGGGGGCCATTGCAGTAATCTCCAGGAAACCCCGGTTGTTCAGTATTCATGACTGCTGCTGTGGGAATAAGGTTAATTATATGAAACCAAAGTAAAATGATACATATTTTACAATAGAGTGAGAACTTTGACTGTTGCCAGGCAGATTTTCTCCCAATGTTATTTAAAAGCTTTTGTCCGCCTTGTGGTTTGTAATGGCTGTGACTTTATTTATGAATAGTTTTTACTCATGGAACAATTCCCCTTTAAAACAATGTCACACAGTTGATCCAGTGAGATACATGGTGTGCGTACCCAATGAAAAAAAGGATGCCCAATTATTTTATTGTAGAAAACTTTGTAGAATTTGTATAGGACAGAAGAGAGTGAATAGAAAGTGATATACCTGTACATGTCAATAGCAAATAAAAAGAAACACATTTCTTCACTCAGAGCTTAAATTAAGTACTTAATTGAATATAGCATGAAAGTACAGTGAAACCTCGGTACTCAAACTTAATTCATTCCTAAAGGCTGTTCGACTTGTGAATTGTTCGAAAACAAACATTCTTCTCCATAAGAATTAATGTAAAATTGATTAGTTAGAGTCCCAGATAATTGTATTTAGACTTAGATTATGCATTTAGACCTTCACACATAGTATGTAATGTAGAAAATCTTAGCCTAACCTGGATAAACAGCAATATAATAACAATAACATCTTTATCACTTCTTTACACTATAAAGCAAAGCAATATCAGACACGCCATTTTCATGCTTCCAGATGATTTCCCTCTTCAACTCGATCGTTGTCCGCACTATGTTCTGCTTTTCCTGAGCACCAGCACTATGTCCCTTTGGAGGCCTGATGGAGGGCTTAGTTATACACTACATGCATGTTCAAATGGTGAAAAGAACACAGAACAGCAAAGAATGATGCCCAGAACAAAGAGAGTCGTGAGTCTCCTCCGTTCAGACTCCACGGTGGACTGAGCTCAACTCGTCCCCACGTCACCAAAGAGGACCAGGTCTGAAATCTGTTGGAGTCCTGGGACAGAAGTCGGCCAAATCGTTTCTGTTCGTGAAGCCCATTGTTCCACTTCAGAAGTGTTTGAGTACTGAGGTTTCACTGTACTATGTTTGATACTGAGTAATGACAGAAAATGTAGAAATGTAAATGTAAATGTGAATTCCTCCTAAATTCCGAATCTAAAAGATGTATGTATGTATGTATGTATGTATGTATGTATGTATGTATGTATGTATGTATGTATGTATGTATGTATGTGTATATGTACTGTATATGTATATGTGTGTATATATGTAGGCTCTAGACTGGATCCAGCAGACAGGGATGTGTATCTGTCCTCTCCCAGACCATCTGAGGATCTGCAGGAACACCAACAGTTCTCCCTATCAGCCAAGGTAGGGAGACACCAACTCACAGGAGAAGAGAGAGAGAGAGAGAGGGAGGAGAGAGAGAGAGAGAGAGGAGAGAGAGAGAGAGAGAGAGAGAGAGAGAGAGAGAGAGAGAGAGAGAGAGAGAGAGGAGAGAGAGATGAGAGAGAGAAGAGAGAGAGAGAGAGAGATAGAGAGAAAGAGAGAGAGAGAGAGAGAGAGAGAGAGTTAAAAATGCTGAGACCACGCCGCACAAAAGCCTTACACTCATGTTTAAGGATAAACACACATCATCCTCATACACAACACTCCTCTCTTGTTCCAAACGAATGCATCTATATTACCAACTAGTCTTTAATACGCATGCTCCACCCTAAACCGAGCTGCCACTAGTCCTAGTGCCCCAAGATGTGTAGACAGGATCTACACATCTGCTGTCCTCTAGCTTGTTTTTCTTAATAGCTAAATTGCCAATTTACCAAGCAAAACATTTCAGGAACAGCTAGATTGCCAATTTGGCTCTGGTTTAGGGCATTTTGCAGACGCTTTTGTTCAAAGCCACCTACAAGAAGTACATTTGTCAGAAGAAGGTGAAACACTTCATTACTGTTAATCTGCAACATTTCCAATGTGCAGATTGCCCATGTTAACAGGTTAGAGCAGACACACTGCCCATGTTAACAGGTTAGGCAGACACACTGCCCATGTTAACAGGTTAGAGCAGCCACACTGCCCATGTTAACAGGTTAGAGCAGACACACTGCCCATGTTAACAGGTTAGAGCAGACACACATTGCCCATGTTAACAGGTTAGAGCAGACACACCTGCCCATGTTAACAGGTTTAGAGCAAGCACACTGCCCATGTTAACAGGTTAGAGCAGGACACACTGCCCATGTTAACAGGTTAGGAGCAGCTTATACTGCCCATGTTAACAGGTTAGAGCAGACACACTGCCACATGTTAAGGACAGGTTAGAGCAGCTATACTGCCCATGTTAACAGGTTAGAGCAGACACACTGCCCATGTTAACAGGTTAGAGCAGCTATACTGCCCATGTTAACAGGTTAGAGCAGACACACTGCCCATGTTAACAGGTTAGAGCAGCTATACTGCCCATGTTAACAGGTTAGAGCAGACACAGTGCCCATGTTAACAGGTTAGAGCCGACTGCATCTCCGCCCCCACCACCCCCACCACCACGACATGTGTGTGTGTGTCCCCAGCGTACGCGGGACCAGGTGGAGGTGCTGGTGAGGCTGGCTGACGGGCTGGTGGAGCAGGGTCATGCCCACTCAACAGAGCTGAGGCGCTGGGTCAGCTCCTTGGACCGTCGATACAGAGACTTCTGCCTCAGGCTGGGCCAGTACCGGCTGGACCTGTACCGCAACCTGGGCCTAGAACCACAGGTAACACTGTTTGTATTTTTTTGTAGTACCTGTATACACACTGCTGTGTCTGCCTCTGAACCATAAGAAGACAAACAATTAGCTGTGTGTGTGTGTGTGTGTGTGTGTGTGTAGGACAACAAGGACTTGGAGTTGGACATCATCCCTGCCAGTCTGTCTGACGACCCGGAAGTTAAGCTCCGCGACCCAAATCATGAGATCAACGAGGAGAAAAGGAAATCAGCCCGGAAAAAAGAGTGAGATAGAGAGATAGGGGGAGGGAGTGAAAGGGAGTGAGAGAGAAAAAATGTATGTATAACTATGCTTCAACTATGTGTGTGTGTGTGTGTGTGTGTATGTGTGTGTGTGTGTGTGTGTGTGTGTGTGTGTGTGTGCGTGTGTGTGTGTGTGTGTGTGTGTCTGTGTGTGTGTGTGTGTGTGTGTGTGTGTGTGTGTGTGTGTCTGTGTGTGTGTGTGTGTGTGTGTGTGTGTGTGTGTGTGTGTGTATGTGTGTGTGTGTGTGTGTGTGTGTGTGTGTGTGTGTGTGTGTGTGTGTCTGTTTAATACACTGTGTGTGTGTGTGTGTGTCTGTCTGTCTGTCTGTCTGTTGTGTGTGTGTGTGTGTGTGTGTGTGTGCGTGCGTGCGTGCGTGTGTGTGTGTGTGTAGGTTCATCATGGCTGAGCTGCTACAGACAGAGAAGGCGTATGTCAGAGATCTGCATGAGTGTCTAGAGGTAGGACATATATATATATATATATATATATATATATATATATATATATATATATATATATATATATATATATTATGTATATATAATTAAACACACATTTGGTGCTACAATAGAACCCATAACCTACAGAATAACAAGTTAGGCATGACACACATCAACAAACATATAATACCTATTTAAAAACAATACAGGTAACAAAGTGTTTCATAACAATGTTATTAAGTATGTATACTAATTGAAAACAATCCTCCAAATATTTTTCCTCCTATTCTGTTGTCTAACTTTCTCCCTTCCTTTCTGTTTGACTATTTATCTATCCATCTGTCTGTCCACCTGTGTGTCTGTCTACCTACTTGTCTCTCTGTCTACCTGTCTACCTGTCTGTGTGTGTGTACTTGCTGTGTGCTTACCTGTATGTGTGCCTGTCTGTGTGTGTACCTGTCTGTGTGCCTACCTGTATGTGTGCCTCTCTGTGTGTGTACCTGTCTGTGTGCCTACCTGTATGTGTGCCTCTCTGTGTGTGTACCTGTCTGTGTGCCTACCTGTATGTGTGCCTGTCTGTGTGTGTACCTGTCTGTGTGCCTACCTGTATGTGTGCCTGTCTGTGTGTGTACCTGTCTGTGTGCCTGTCTGTGTGTGTACCTGTCTGTGTGTCTACCTGTCTGTGTGTCAGACCTACCTCTGGGAGATGACCAGTGGAGTGGAGGAGGTTCCAGCTGGGATCCTAAATAAGGAGCTGGTCATCTTTGGGAATATCCAGGACATCTATGACTTCCATAACAAGTAAGATATGAGAACCTGCCACTAGGGGGCGGCTTCCCCTCTTGTGCCCCTTCTTGAGGCCTAACTTCAATTCAACCCCATTCCTAACTTCTTCTTGTGTGTGTGTGTGTGTGTGTGTGTGTGTGTTCTGCAGTATCTTTCTGAAGGAGTTAGTAAACTACGAACAACTGCCAGAAGATGTTGGCCACTGTTTTGTCACCTGGGTGAGAAGCAAACAGACATACACACATGAACATTAACCAGAGATACACTATAATAATAATAATAATAATAATAATAATAATAATAATAATAATAATAATAATAATACATTTAATTTAAAAGCGCCTTTCAGGTCACTCAAGGACACTGTACAGACAGAATAAATTAAAATCATCATGAGATATACAAATCACATGATAAAATCGACCATGGTAAAAAAAACAACCAAATAAAATAAAAATAAATATAAATAGGGCAAGTATAGCAGGAAGCATGGAGGTTGGAGAGAGTAGGCAGTAACAGGTGGGTTTTAGGCCTGATTTAAAAATGGGGAGAGAGTCACAGTTCCGGAGGTCAGCTATAGCAGTGAATCATATATATATATATATATATATATATATATATATATATATATATATATATATATATACATATATATATATATATAGGAGAGAGAGAGACGAGCTCAGAGTAACCTCATGACGAAATACAAAATGAAGAGGCCTATCGACGTGATATTTACTAAAACACACACCCTACTAAAACACATGGGACTAACCGGTTAAAAATAATAATCACATTTGTGTCACCTCCTTGTGTAGTCATTAATTTTTATTGATGTAATGAAGCCGTACAGAACCATGAGTGTGTGTGTGTGTGTGTGTGTGTGTGTGTGTTTGTGTACATATATGTATATATATGTGTGTGTATTGCAGGCAGATAAGTTCCACATGTATGTGAAGTACTGTAAGAACAAGCCGGACTCCAACCAGGTCATCCTGGAGAATGCTGGAACCTTCTTTGATGTGAGATCACAAACCTCTCATCTTCATCATCCTCTTCATCACATAGACAGTCCTTTGGATACTTAGAACTGTATGTGTGTGTGTGTAAAATGAATACATCTTACTATATAACTCTTTTTCAGTTCTTCTGCCTTAGTACCATACTATAATAGTGTATTCCCTTACTGTAGGACATATCTGCATATCTGTAAGGTCAGATAGTACTTTATTAATCCCAGAGGGGGAATTCTTTTGTCACAGCAGAAAGTACAGGACAGGAGTAGAATTAAAATGACATATCAAGTAATAATTCACAGTAAAACGAACAAAAAGTAAATCAATGTAGAAAACACACATTCACACATTAGTCAGAATCTTTGAGGTGCAGTATTGCAGCTCACCAGCCCCTACTAGTAGGGGGTGCTGACCAGCTGTGCTTGATTGACAGGAGATTCAGCAGAGACACGGGCTGGCCAACTCAATCTCGTCCTACCTCATCAAACCAGTCCAGCGCATCACTAAGTACCAGCTGCTGCTCAAGGTAACACACACACACACACACACACACACACACACACACACA